>CM076854.1:55634689-55682757 GCA_039519185.1 Astragalus membranaceus | reverse complement strand
GTTTTTATTTAGGGATTTTAGGACATGATCCGTAACAGTTCATTTGTGGTCCTAAAAAGCTGACTAGTCCGACTGTACAGTCGACTTAATCCCCTATTTGTGAAAATAAGATTTTGATTTTTTGGAAGAAAATTATTTGTGTATGGAGTGATTTGATTTTATTTAAATAGGTACCCGTTCATCCTAAGATGATGACTAACCCAGCCATGCGGCCGACTTAGTCCCCTATTTTGAGAATTTGGTTCGTGGAAAGAAGTATGTTTGTATTTATTTTAATTTAGAAATTGTTTGTTTTAAATAGGGATTTTAGGACATGATCCGTAACGGTTCATTTGTGGTCCTAAAAAGCTGACTAATCCGACTGTACAGTCGACTTAACCCCCTATTTATATTTTTGAAATTTTTATAAAATAATTTGCGTATTTAAAAAATTAATGACGACACTAACAATTAATAAAGCATAAAGTTAATAAATAAATAACTATACATATAAATAAATAAATGAATAAATAATAAATAATTATTTACGTAGATAAATAAACAATATAAATAATAAATAAGTATGTACATAAATAAACAGTATACATAATAAATAAATATATACAAAAATAAATAAACAAATTAAATAAATAAATGCAAAACTAACCTCCAGCTGATCAATGCGATCAACGCCGAAACGGACCGAGCAATCTGACCATATCAACCGCGAACCGGACTCCTATCTGGTCCGTTTTCAACCGAAAACCACCAAGTAAAGGACCTCAACGGCCATCAAAAAAAACTAAAGACGGGCTTTTAATCTAATGGACTGCAAAAGCTAGTCCAAAAGAATTAAAGACAGGCTTTTAATCTAATGGACTGCAAATGCTAGCCCAAAAGATCACTTACCCCATCAATCACCCATGTCCATAGCCTTTGCATCTCCATCTCTTTTATAGCCAAAGGCTAGGGAGTTCTTATTTCTCCCAAGCGCTCGCGGTTTTGCTTGATTGTGCCACGGTGTTGGCCGGGGGCGCAAGGCCGCGGTGGTGGTTGGTGGCTCGGCTACCTCGATCAAGCTAGGTGTTGTCACGGTGTTGGCCGGTAGCACGACTTCGCGATGGTGGTTGGAGTCACGGCGCCGGATGTCTGGGGTGTGCTGTCGGTGGGTGCTGATTCGATAGTTTGTACCTTGTCGGACGCCAGATTGCAGTTTGCAGATCGCCGGGCTCCTCCCCCTTTGCCTTCTGCTTCTTTGCCCCCTCCCAATCGTCTCCGGGCCTCCACCTCTAACCTCGATACTTTGTGATGTGCTTAATGTGAGGATAGCGAGGTGATGCAGGCTGTTGTGGTTTGGAGTGTGAGTTCAGGAGGTGGTGGGTGGAGGTTGTGTGGGGACTCTCGGGTGTTGCCCTGCCTCCTTTCGGGTTTTCTGTTCGCCTTAGAATTTCTTCCATTAGAGTTCTATGGTTGTTTATTTTAGAGGCCTTGTTGGGCATTCTATTATTGTCCTTATTACCAAGGGTTTTGGTCTAGTCCCCCCTTGTGCTTTTTATATCTCTCTTTATTTTATTAATAAATTCGGGCTGACTGCCTGTTTGATTAAAAAAAAAAAATATTTCTCCCAAGCAATGTGGGACTAAAACAACATAGAAAAAGCAATTTTCGTTTTTCTCAAACCAGCCTCCGTAAAAGTGTGATTTCGGATTTTTTAACCGTTGGATCATCTTTCTTTTTTGACACAAGGTTCGTGAGACATATATCTTCAATTTCTCCGTTTGGATTGTTGAAAAAAGCTCTGAGAAGAGAGAAATTGCATTTTGAGACATTCATCTTCACTTTCACCGTTCGGATCGTCGAAATGATGTCCGAAGAGAGAGAAATCACCTTTGCAAAGTAGCTGCAGTTTTGGGTACTTGGTTTATTTTTGTATTTTTGTAACTTTGGCATTCTTGGGCCAAGTCATGTACATGGACATTCTCCTTTTTTGTAATAATAATCTTTTATTGCACCTCCCCTTTTTTATTTTCTTTTGTAATTTGTATTATTTCTTATCTATTTTATTTTTTTTATTTTCGTTTTTTAACTAAAGATATTGTAACAAGAAAAATAAATTAAATCTACTATGTAATTTTTTGTGTTAGCATATTTTTTTAATTTTTGTTTAACCACTAAAAAAAGTAATAACAACGCAAAATTAGTAAATTAGCGCAAAATGACCTATTCGAGGGATTAGGAATCAAATATACGCGAAAAACTTTTTTTTTGGATTTTTTTTTAATTTGCCGGACAAAATTAGGGTATGACAGCTGCCCCTCTTTATTTATATTCCGTAGATAAACTAAAAGGTTTTCATAGTAGGAATAGAAATAAAGATAAGACAAATGCTAATTTTGTCCTCTTAGTAGAAAAGTGTAGATTTTGAGAATTAACAGAAAACGGTTAACACTCGGGGCACCGACGAGAAAGGAATAAAGAAGGAGCACTGGGGCTCTGAAGGAGCACTGGGGGTCTGAAGGAGCACTGGGGCTCTGAAGGACCACTGCGGGTCTGAAGGATCGATGCCCTGAAGTATCGGCATAATGATCTGAGGGTCTAATTCGCAGTCGATGCTTGGCGCATTGATTTGAATTAAACTGAAGGACCGGTGGGTCTGAAGGGCTGCCTGGGCCTGATGGACCAAAATGGTCTGATGGCCTGCAACTAGCTATGGTACTAATAAAACAGTCTGAGGGTGACCTACGTCGATGCGGCCGTGAGGGTCAAGATCAGATCTAGAACTGATATGTTGACCACGAAAGATGTCCACTATGTCTTAGGCAGACACAACTAATCTGAAGGACCTCTGGGGGTCTGAAGGATCCGCCGCGCTCAGTGGCGACGTTAAGATCTGATGGTAGAGTTCGAAGCCGTCGTTTTGACGTGTTAATTCGAACTGAACTGAAGGACCAAACTGGTCTGAAGGATCTATGCTAGACTCTGTGCTAACACTGCGATCTGGTGTTTGATATAAGATTCAACGCTTGTCGCATTGACTTAAGAAGTGAAAGTAATTAGGATCGACACTTGAAGTCGATTAGAGAGCAACGGGTCATATGCCTGTAATGTATGCATCTGTAATGATTGATTTTAAGTGGAATGAATGAATGTAATGAGATTTTTTTTTCTTATTTGCCTTTTTGCTTTTTTCTTCTTTTCCTTTTTTGCTTGTTTTCTTGGTACATGATAAATGTATGAAACGCGAATGATGCAAATGTAATGCTTTGATGCAGGTGCTATGGTGGATAAAGGAAGACACGTGAATGCATGGTACAATGATATAATTTGTGATGTAGGAATATTTTTAGCAACGACGAGACCGGCGCTTGGCACGTCTATCGAAGTAAAAAAAATGTCGTGTGTGTGCATGCATGCAATGTCATGTATGCGCAATGTGGAGACAAATGAACCACAAAGGCCCATGAACTGTAGACGCTGAAGCTGATCGTGCAAATGCAAATGTAATGCTTCGATGCAGGGGCCATGGTAGGTGCATGTTTGCCTGGTGGAATGAAATGTATGGTATGATTTATTGATGATGCATTTTTGCGGTTTTTGAGATGAGAAAAAGATTTTTTTTTTCGAGAAATTGAGAAGTTGATGCTTTGGAATCATCACTTATTGGATGCATTATGCTATGATTTTATTGATGATGCGTTTTTGCAGTTTTTGAGATGAGAAAAAGATTTTTTTTTTCTTTTTTGCGAGAAATTGAGAAGTGGATGCTTCGGAATCATCACTTATTGGATGCATGGTTGTATGGCAGGATGATTTATGCTATGATTTTATTGATGATGCAGAAAGATTTTTGTAATGATGAGAGATGAGGCTTTTGATGCACGAGGCACAGAGGTGAGAATTCTGGAATCATCATTTATTGGAAAAATTGGGTTTGATTTGAATTCAAACTTTGGTAAACTCAAGGTTGTTATTCCCAGACACTGATGTGCGAAAGTATTTGATCGCATTTGGCAGCTCCTTCACATTGTTCTTTCGTTCGGGTGTCCCATGATGACAGAATTTTAGGTCCACAAGTTAACTACGTGAGTTTCTAACTTCACATTATTAACTTGTGTTTTCTCTCTTTGAAGCATTGTTTAGCAAATAGGCATAATAGTGCAAATACGAATGAATGAGTTAGTTAACTTGGTTCTTGATCCAGGGTATGACAGATATGACACGTGATAGGTTTTTGCCAAAATCAGGAAAGGTAGGTTTGCCCCAATCCGAGAAATGTAGGACTGCCCCAATTTAGACTACCAGTGAAGGTGATCGAATAGTCTGCCCTTGTCTAGTGATGACAAGATAAGAGGTGTGGGGGAGATAATGAATTGGGAATGCCATGACTTTGGGATGAAGGGTGGCAAGCAAGAGATTCTGTCTCAACCCATGACATTTGGTGCTGCCCCAATCTTGATGAGAGCAAGGCTGCCCCGGCTGGAGTAACATTGTGAAGGGCTGTATTTAGGATAATGGGTTGAGAAGATGCCTCGGCATGGTTGTGTGGATGTGGATATGACAAGGGGATGAGATGGGTGTAGAGCGAATTTCCCCGACTTTAGGTGAAGTGAAGAGTGATGGGATTTCCCCACTTTGCAATGATATTTAAATGATGGCTTTTAGTGGGGTTATGAAAGGTAACTGAGTTAGGGTCATGGGTCTTTGGAATTGGTCGTATGGATTGGATGGGGTATATGAATTGAATGGATGCCGGACATTTTCCAAGTTCAAGAAGCATGAAAGGTGGAAGTTGTGCCCCACTTTGGGATATAGGTGATGGTCCTAGTATAAACTTTTGGTTCTCTTTTAGGTGAATCCCAAAGACTGTGACAGTCTTGAGTTTTTTTTTTGATATGATGAGAATTTCAATTGGTGATCACTAAACCTTGTCTTGATATCAGTGCGATTTGAACGAACATTGGAGTGCAAGCCCTTTGGGTTTTTTTTTTCTTTTTTTTTCTTTTTTTGAGCAAATATTTTGTAAATAAATAAACTTATTTCTCCTAAAATTAAAACTTTGAGAAAATGAAAGCAATCAATCATCGATCTGAATGGACCTTTTTTAGGGTTGTAACATGGCCAATGGTTAGGGTTTATGAAAGAAAGGTTTGTAACGTGGTCAATGGTTATGGGCAATGTGGTCGATGATTATGGGGTTGTGGAGTATAGGCTCAAATGGGCTCAGAGAGGTGTTTGATGGTTTATTGATACGATGACCTTTTAAAAGATGAGTAGGTTCAGAGAAGTGTTTGAGGCCAATGATTTGGGTTTTGTGGAAGAAATGATAATTCGGCCTAAGGAGGTGTTTGTGGGTTTATTCGGACAAGGATATCTTCTGTGTTTGGTGATATTATGTATCAGCTCACAATTTCTACTGTTTTGCTTTTTTCTTTTTGAGGATTTCTTTTTCAATCCTCTTTTTTGAATTTCACATTTTTTTTGTGATCTTTTTTTTTTGAGTAGAGTGAGCTGATAAAAGTGACACACCATTTTTGATGTGGAATTGATCCTTGTCTAGGGTGACTGAAAGATTTTTGACTTTTTTTTTGGGTCAAAGGGGTAGTAAAGAATTTTTTTTTTGAGGATACGGGAAGACGACCAAACTTTATTTCAAATCATGATTGCTTGTTTTTCTCAAAAATTAATTCAAGGACAAAAATTATTTATTTTTATATATCCGCTGTATTTCTCTTTATTTCTTTTATTGGCCCTAATTTTTGCTTAGGCTGCTCTTGCGAGTTTTCAACCTAACAGGCTTATTTGATTTTTTTGCAAAGGACTTACATCAAGGGAATACAATGTTGACAAGATATCTAGTGATCACAAATTTACCCCAGCTTGGGGCCTAAAGTGTTAGCTCATGAAATGTCATCATTGGGAACAAACCAAATAGTTGACTAGGTACTTGTGGAGAACATGCACCTTATGGGATGGTCGGGGTGGGACTGGACATGAACAAAGGATGATGATAGGATGGAAAGATGTGGACACTGACTGACTCAAACAAGAGTAAATGCGTATTGTGTAACACCCCAGTATTTCTAACATGTAGAGACACTGAAAGTGCACAGATGCGGAATATTCAGAGGACACAGTTCCTGTTAAAGTTTTGGACATACAAACTTTTTCCGAGACAAAACATAATCGGAAATAACATTACTTCATAAAATAGAAGTTTATCGGTTTCATACCGAATGGATTACAATAACCAAGTCCAAATACCAAACAGAAACATAAAATGGTTCATATAACTCATAATCAATACAAGTTTATACAACCAATAAGGATAACAAAAGTACAAGGGATCAAATGACTAAGTCTTCAGCACCTCCAAGAGTAGAACAACTACTCGTGCACAATAGTCTTCCTTTTTCCCTGCTTTTCTGAAAAACAACAAATATGGATAGGGTGAGATAACATTATCTCAGTGAGTCCTACCGTGCCCCCTCACTGACACTCGGTTTGATTTAATAAACCGTTATAACAAGAACTGACATAACAATGTCTTATTCATTAATCGAATGCCGACCGCACAACGACTGCTAATCCCGGCTATTCGTGAATTACTTATTATTCGAATGCCGACCGCACAACGACTGCTAATCCCGGCAATTCGTGAATTACTTAGCACAAACCGGCCGCACAACGCCTGCTAATCCCGGTAACCCGTGAGTTGACCACGCCAAAACACATTCAGGGCCTAGGGTGAGGGCTCATGACTTCCCTTCCTAGTATGCTACTTGTCGGGTCGTCACCCAACGCAATACGTATGACAATATGCATCAAGTTCTCGAGAGTTAGATAATTTATATCTTTTCGATCACCAAATGGATCAATCACAATATCTTTTTAGATAAATTATATCTTATTGATCTATAACCCGTTTTGATGAATTTATAATCATCCGGCATCATAATCATATTGTAATGTATTGTTGACTTATAACCCGTTTTGATGAACCTATAGACATCCGGCATTATAATCATATACAGTTGATATATATATAAATATACATATACATTCTATCCATCAGACGGTGTACCCACACGTATACTAGGGTTTCGGTTTTTCGATCAAATAGGCTTTCAAAGCTCTTTTTCAAAACCATGAGTTGAACAAGTTCAAAATAAGGTTTTTAGTGAGGCAATCCCTTTTTGAATGGTTGAGAAAGAAATTAGAAAGGGTTCGGGAGCAAACGGAGCAACAAAACGAGAAAGCGGAAGCCGGTAACAGAACTACACGCACGACCCGTGCCCAGGGGCGCACGACCCGTGCGTGGTGCACTACTCAGGACCCATCTACCAGAAGGAATCGCACGATCCGTGCCCAGGGGCGCACGACCCGTGCGTCCCGTTCTGTTTCCAATCCTTCCAACCCGAAGCAGGCGCACGACCCGTGCCCAGAGGCGCACGGTCCGTGCGACCTGTGTCTGTTACCAGAATTTCGCACTTTTCTCATTTTCGCTCTCCATTCTCGTCCGATTCGATTTCTAATTTCAATCACCTGAAACTCAGAAAATTCCCAGAATATATTTCCAGTAGTACACAATGCATTTCATTTCAACGATTTAAATCAAAATCTCATTTAAACCGTAAAACACCGTTTCGACTCAAAAACGCTTTTCAGTTCTAAGTCTTTCGTAAACAGAAAATGTGACCAAGGGATTCCATATCGAAAACAAGTTCAGAATATCAAAATGCCCTATCGTGAGTAGAACTCACCCGTTGACGAAATCCGAGAGTTGAACCGAAGAACGAAATCACCGAACCGAACACGGAAAATCCCCGAAACTGCTTCAATCGATTCCAAGACAGCAACTCTCTTCTGTCCAAACTCGAACCCAGCAGCACCACTACTCAAATCCTCCCTTCACTCAACCATGCAAGTCTGAAATCTTCTTCTTAGAAGCTCCCCATGAGCATGCAAGACAACTATTGCTCAAAACTCCATCTTCTTCCTCACTTGGAGCTTTGATATGCGAAAATGGCAAGGAGGGATATGGGGAGAATCAGGTGTTAAAAATAGGTTCATTGAATTCAGATTTTGAAGTGGAGTGGAATGGAAGAAGAACAACTTACATGCAACAAAGATTTCTAAGCTTCCTCTCTTCTCTTCCTCCACGCCCCCTCCTTCTCCTTTCTTTCTTTCTTTCAGCTTTTTCTTCTTTCTTTCTGAATTGGGGAGTGACCAAGTGTGAGGAAAAGAGAGACTGACCAGTTGGATATATGGGCTGGGGGGTTTAAATGATGGGGAAAAGACCAAACTACCCCTAGCCCATTAAGTCATAGGTTAGGTGTCAAAATTTTCTCTTCGGCACAAAACTTCTCGATTAATTCGGTTCCGATCCGAAATTCCTCAATTCTTCCGGTTCGTGATTAATTATAACCTTCATAATTATAATTTAATAACTAGGGGTGTGAAAAGACAGATTTGCCCTTCTGCTCCAATTGCTAATTATTCTATGAATGGGCCACCCTTTAATGGAGAATAGGTTTTCTTGATAATTTTTCCGACGTATAAGTCCCCGAGACACGACTAATTATTCCCACAAATAATTAATCGGTCTTAGGTTTCATAATACGAGTCTTTAAAAATCCGGGATGTTACAATCTCCCCAACTTTTAAAAATTTTGTCCTCAAAATTGACGAAACGTACCTTACTGAAAGAGAGATGGATATCGAGCGCGCATGTCTTCTTCCAGTTCCCAGGTAGCCTCTTCGGCTGAAAAGCCATCCCAAACTACTTTGATAATCGGAATTGACCTTGAACGCAGAGTCTTCACACCACGCTCCAAGATATAACTAGGATAAGGTTGGAATGACAAATCCGGTCGCAGGTCAATTGTATCAACACTCAACGGTTGATGCAGATCGGGAATATATTTCCTTAACTGAGACACGTGGAACACATCATGGAGGTTTGATAGGGCCGGAGACAATGCGAGGCGATAGGCAACTGGTCCAATCCGCTCGATGATTTGGAAAGGTCCAACATATCGAGGACTGAGCTTCCTCGCTCGCAAGGCTCTCCCGGTGCCTATGGTTGGAGAAACTTTCAAGAACACATGATCACCAACCTCAAACTCCAACGGTCTCCTTCGGTTGTCAGCGTAGCTCTTTTGCCGACTCTGAGCAACCTTCATCCTTTCTCGAATTGACTTGATCTTTTCAGTGGTCTCGCGAACCATATCGGGTCCCAAAAACTTATCTTCGCCAATCTCCCACCAACACAACGGAGTCCTACACTTTCTACCATAAAGTGCCTCAAACGGTGCCATTCCAATGCTGGAGTGGTAACTGTTGTTGTAGGAGAATTCGACTAATGGAATATGGTCCTCCCATTTTCTCCCGCTATCGAGCACACAAGCCCATAGCATGTCCTCAAGAGTCTGGATAGTCCTCTCCGTTTGACCATCAGTCTGAGGATGATAAGCAGTGCTAACCAGCACCCTTGTTCCCAAAGCTTCATTCAATGCTCTCCAGAATCTGGAAGTAAACTTGGGATCTCGGTCTGACACAATGCTCGTTGGAACTCCATGCAATCTGATAATGTTCTTCACATATTCATCTGCTAACTTGGAAACCTTATAAGTCGAGCGAACGGGAATAAAGTGAGCGGATTTAGTCAATCGGTCCACTATTACCCAAAGAGAATCATTGCCGGCCTGTGACTTCGGCAAACCCATAACGAAGTCCATTGAGATGTCTTCCCACTTCCAAACTGGTACATCTAGCGGTTGTAACTGACCGCCCGGTCTTCGGTGTTCCGCCTTAACCTTCTGACAAGTTAAGCACCGAGAAACAAATTCTGCAATCTCGACCTTCATCCCAGGCCACCAATACATCAACTTCAAGTCTCGGTACATCTTGGTGGATCCCGGATGTACGGAGTACTGACTCCTATGAGCTTCTTCCAATACTTGTCTTTTGATATCATCATTGTCGGGAACACAAATCTTCCCATTAAAGCAAATTATGCCATCACTATCCTCAGTGAAATCTGGCGATCCCTTCTGAGACTGCAACTTTATATCAGCTCCTTGAGCTACGCGGATTTGTTCCCTTAGCACACTGGCTATCCGTATATGCCGCAGCACTACGCGATCCCTTTTTCTTACCACCTTGAGTTTCAAGTCTCTGAACGACTCCAACAAGGCCATCTCGTGAACCATTAACCTTGCCGTGTGGATAGACTTCCTGCTCAGAGCATCTGCTACCACATTGGCTTTCCCAGGGTGATATTTCAATTCGAAATCATAGTCCTTCAAAAATTCAGTCCACCTCCTCTGTCTGTTATTCAACTCCTTTTGGTCGAACAGATACTTCAAGCTCTTGTGATCACTAAAAACTTCGAAACGAGAACCATAAAGGTAATGTCTCCAAATTTTCAGTGCAAACACAATAGCCGCCAACTCTAAGTCATGAGTTGGGTAATTCCGTTCATGCGTCTTCAATTGCCTCGATGCATAGGCCACAACATGTTGATTCTGCATGAGAACGCATCCTAAACCCTTCCCAGATGCATCACTGTAAATTTGAAATCCCAATGACGGATCCGGAAGAATTAGGATCGGAGGAGAAGTTAACTTTTCCTTCAATCCCAGAAAACACTCCTCACAGTCGGCATCCCAAATAAACGGTTGACCCTTGCGAGTCAATCGAGTAAGCGGAAGTACCAATTGCGAAAAACCTTCAATGAATCTTCTATAGTAACCAGCTAAACCCAGAAAGCTTCTGATCTCAGTCACTGACGTTGGCCGTTCCCAATTCAACACAGCTTCCACCTTGCTAGGATCCACTGCAACCCCTTCTTGGGAAATTACATGACCCAAGAATTTTACTTCAGGCATCCAAAAGTCACACTTTGATGGTTTAGCGTAGAGTTTCTTCTCTCGGAGTACTCCTAGGACAAATCGGAGATGCTGAGCATGCTCCTCAACTGACTTGGAGTAAATCAAGATATCATCAATAAAGACGACCACAAACTGATCTAGGTAAGAATGAAATACTCTATTCATATAATCCATGAATACGGCTGGAGCGTTAGTTAATCCGAAAGGCATTACTACAAACTCGTAGTGTCCGTACCTCGTACGAAAGGCAGTCTTCGGAATGTCTAAGGTTCTTACCCTAATTTGATGGTACCCTGACCTCAGATCAATTTTGGAGAAAACTTTAGCACCTCGAAGTTGGTCAAGTAGATCATCTATCCTTGGCAATGGATACTTGTTCTTGATAGTGATTTTATTCAGCTGACGGTAGTCTATGCATAACCTCATGCTTCCGTCCTTCTTCTTGACTAGCAATACCGGAGCACCCCATGGAGAAGCACTCGGTCGAATAAACTTCTTGGAAATTAATTCCTCAAGTTGGGACTTCAATTCTTTCAGTTCGAGAGGAGACATCCTATAAGGTGCTATGGATATTGGCCCTGTGCCAGGCGCCAAATCTATAGAGAATTCCACCTCTCGTTCTGGAGGTAAAGAGGAAACTTCCTCGGGAAAAACATCTAAGAATTCATTAACAACTTGAGTAGATGATAAATCCAAATCAGCTTCAGTTGATGCAGATAAAATAATAACAAAAGCTTCCGCACCTTGGAATAGAGACTGGCTGGCTGAAGTGAACGAAATAACACCATTATCTGCAGGTAATGAAGGTTCCGCTACTTCAGAAGGAAAATTAATTGCACGATTGAAACAATCAATCGTAATGTGATTGGAAGTCATCCAATTCATTCCCAACACGATCTCCATTCCTCTCATAGGCAGACAGATAAAATCAACAACAAAGTCCCTGCCTCCTATGGTGAGCAGACAGTTAAGACATAATGATTGGGTTCGCACACGACCCTTTGCCGCAGTAAGGATAGATATTGGTTCGGATATAGGAGATACTATTAATCCTAGCCGTTCCGCACATGCTTCAGAGATAAAACAATGAGTAGCACCAGAGTCATACAGAATATTAACAGTTTGATGAAAGATAGAACCTGTACCCCTTATAAGATTATCAGCTGGCTTGATGGTCTTAGCATCCAGAGTGTTGACTCGAGCCTGTCTCGGAGCATCAGGAGACTCCAAGAAAGCTTTCCTTGACGGACAATTATTAGCATAATGGCCCACTTCTTTGCAAAGGTAGCATTGGTTCGGTCCCACCTGACATTTGCCTCTATGAAATCTCTTGCAGACGTCGCACCTGTTAGGCCTGGCAGAGTCACTCGATTGGATTTGTTTCCCTTTATCCCTATTCCCTCTATATCTAGGGTTTGAAGAAGTTGGCTCATTACCCTTCTTCTTATCCTTCCAGAATTCTTTCCTCTCAGCATACATTCTTTTAAGATCGCTCTCAGCTGAATGAGCTTGTTGAACCAAAGCAGGATAAGTGGTCATGGAGTAAGAACTGAGACCTTGATTCACATCTCCTCTGAGACCTTGTCTGAACATTACCATTTTCCACCTATCATCAGTAGCGGTGGTCCCCAATTCATAGAATTGTGACAACCTCTCAAATCTGGCAGCATATTCCCCAACTGTCATCTCTCCCTGTTTCAAACTCAGAAATTCCATCTGCTTGTCAAGTCTTTGGGAGTCGGGAAAATAATGACCCAAAAACAACTCCTTGAAGTTATCCCTTTCAAGAGGAGTTCCTTGATTTTGAAGCATTCTACGAGCGTTAACCCACCAAGTGTGAGCGTCCTCGTCCAGAGCGTTAGCAGCACAAATTACCTTTTCTCCTTCATTGCATTGCAAAGTATCAAAGATCCGTTCCATGGCATCTACCCAGAAATGGGCTTTCATTGCCTCAGATCCTCCTTTGAAGGTTGGGGGTTTCATCTTCAGAAACCGAAAATACATCCTGTTGGGATCCTCAGGTGTTGGCATATTGACTGGCTCAGCTGGTTGTGGTTGAGGCATCTGATGCATCTGCTGCATTTGAGCCATTTGAGCCATCTGTTGCTGTTGCATAAGCATCATGTCATTCATCATCTTCTGCTGAGTTTCGATGACATTCTGCATCCATTCTTGATGAGGATCAACAGGTGGGTTTCTCCTACCTCTCCCAGCCATGATTCTGCGAAGTATGCACAAAGTATTAAGTTGATCAGGCTCAATGTCTAATAGCATACTAAGAAAAATCAGACTTAGAAGACGCAAAAGACTCTTAACATCTAAGTCCGACTAGGTCGAACCGCTCTGATACCAAATTTAACACCCCAGTATTTCTAACATGTAGAGACACTGAAAGTGCACAGATGCGGAATATTCAGAGGACACAGTTCCTGTTAAAGTTTTGGACATACAAACTTTTTCCGAGACAAAACATAATCGGAAATAACATTACTTCATAAAATAGAAGTTTATCGGTTTCATACCGAATGGATTACAATAACCAAGTCCAAATACCAAACAGAAACATAAAATGGTTCATATAACTCATAATCAATACAAGTTTATACAACCAATAAGGATAACAAAAGTACAAGGGATCAAATGACTAAGTCTTCAGCACCTCCAAGAGTAGAACAACTACTCGTGCACAATAGTCTTCCTTTTTCCCTGCTTTTCTGAAAAACAACAAATATGGATAGGGTGAGATAACATTATCTCAGTGAGTCCTACCGTGCCCCCTCACTGACACTCGGTTTGATTTAATAAACCGTTATAACAAGAACTGACATAACAATGTCTTATTCATTAATCGAATGCCGACCGCACAACGACTGCTAATCCCGGCTATTCGTGAATTACTTATTATTCGAATGCCGACCGCACAACGACTGCTAATCCCGGCAATTCGTGAATTACTTAGCACAAACCGGCCGCACAACGCCTGCTAATCCCGGTAACCCGTGAGTTGACCACGCCAAAACACATTCAGGGCCTAGGGTGAGGGCTCATGACTTCCCTTCCTAGTATGCTACTTGTCGGGTCGTCACCCAACGCAATACGTATGACAATATGCATCAAGTTCTCGAGAGTTAGATAATTTATATCTTTTCGATCACCAAATGGATCAATCACAATATCTTTTTAGATAATTTATATCTTATTGATCTATAACCCGTTTTGATGAATTTATAATCATCCGGCATCATAATCATATTGTAATGTATTGTTGACTTATAACCCGTTTTGATGAACCTATAGACATCCGGCATTATAATCATATACAGTTGATATATATATAAATATACATATACATTCTATCCATCAGACGGTGTACCCACACGTATACTAGGGTTTCGGTTTTTCGATCAAATAGGCTTTCAAAGCTCTTTTTCAAAACCATGAGTTGAACAAGTTCAAAATAAGGTTTTTAGTGAGGCAATCCCTTTTTGAATGGTTGAGAAAGAAATTAGAAAGGGTTCGGGAGCAAACGGAGCAACAAAACGAGAAAGCGGAAGCCGGTAACAGAACTACACGCACGACCCGTGCCCAGGGGCGCACGACCCGTGCGTGGTGCACTACTCAGGACCCATCTACCAGAAGGAATCGCACGATCCGTGCCCAGGGGCGCACGACCCGTGCGTCCCGTTCTGTTTCCAATCCTTCCAACCCGAAGCAGGCGCACGACCCGTGCCCAGAGGCGCACGGTCCGTGCGACCTGTGTCTGTTACCAGAATTTCGCACTTTTCTCATTTTCGCTCTCCATTCTCGTCCGATTCGATTTCTAATTTCAATCACCTGAAACTCAGAAAATTCCCAGAATATATTTCCAGTAGTACACAATGCATTTCATTTCAACGATTTAAATCAAAATCTCATTTAAACCGTAAAACACCGTTTCGACTCAAAAACGCTTTTCAGTTCTAAGTCTTTCGTAAACAGAAAATGTGACCAAGGGATTCCATATCGAAAACAAGTTCAGAATATCAAAATGCCCTATCGTGAGTAGAACTCACCCGTTGACGAAATCCGAGAGTTGAACCGAAGAACGAAATCACCGAACCGAACACGGAAAATCCCCGAAACTGCTTCAATCGATTCCAAGACAGCAACTCTCTTCTGTCCAAACTCGAACCCAGCAGCACCACTACTCAAATCCTCCCTTCACTCAACCATGCAAGTCTGAAATCTTCTTCTTAGAAGCTCCCCATGAGCATGCAAGACAACTATTGCTCAAAACTCCATCTTCTTCCTCACTTGGAGCTTTGATATGCGAAAATGGCAAGGAGGGATATGGGGAGAATCAGGTGTTAAAAACAGGTTCATTGAATTCAGATTTTGAAGTGGAGTGGAATGGAAGAAGAACAACTTACATGCAACAAAGATTTCTAAGCTTCCTCTCTTCTCTTCCTCCACGCCCCCTCCTTCTCCTTTCTTTCTTTCTTTCAGCTTTTTCTTCTTTCTTTCTGAATTGGGGAGTGACCAAGTGTGAGGAAAAGAGAGACTGACCAGTTGGATATATGGGCTGGGGGGTTTAAATGATGGGGAAAAGACCAAACTACCCCTAGCCCATTAAGTCATAGGTTAGGTGTCAAAATTTTCTCTTCGGCACAAAACTTCTCGATTAATTCGGTTCCGATCCGAAATTCCTCAATTCTTCCGGTTCGTGATTAATTATAACCTTCATAATTATAATTTAATAACTAGGGGTGTGAAAAGACAGATTTGCCCTTCTGCTCCAATTGCTAATTATTCTATGAATGGGCCACCCTTTAATGGAGAATAGGTTTTCTTGATAATTTTTCCGACGTATAAGTCCCCGAGACACGACTAATTATTCCCACAAATAATTAATCGGTCTTAGGTTTCATAATACGAGTCTTTAAAAATCCGGGATGTTACATATTGCATACAAGTTCGCTATACGAATGCTTCACAGAGAGTTAACATAGTTTGCGACATGATAGAAGAAATTTTTGATAACACATCAGTTAACAAAATAGACCATTTGGATCATTTATCATGGGACTGATGAGATGCATCGTTTTGCTGAAGAAAATTGTGAATGAGCTGCAAACAGTGAATAACTTCCCTTTTTTGAAAGTTGGGTGTCTGAAAAAACATTGAGTTTGTAGCTAACCTAAACTTTTCCAAAGGCGAATAATCAATTTCGCCTCATCTCATCAATTTTTGAAAAAAATATGCTCATGGTTTTTTTTATAGAAAATGAGACAAAATGTGATAGATGAACTGATACATGATGATGGACGTGGATGATGAAGATGTAAGTGCATGAAATACATGTGATTGTTTGACTCCCGTGACATCTAAGATGTTCAAAGGAATAATTATTTTACAGGATTTTGGTTTTTAAGAGACAATGCAGCTTGTAACAGGTGCAAAGTTTCTCATTGATGCTCAATGATGCATGAAAAGAGTGATGACATGTTTTTTGTTTTTTTTCCTAGAAAACGACTCATGCAGTGAAAAATGATTGTTTAATTCTAACGAAATGCTATGTCAAGTATGCAAAGAAACAATTATTGTAAATGACTTTGTAATATGATAATGATGCAAGCATTTTTCAATTGATGATGAATGATGAAAGAATAATGAAATACTGTTACGTTTTTTTCTCCTTTTTTTGGAATGTAACGTATGAGTGAACACATGATGATGGATATGTACGATGAAAATGCAAATGTATGGAATGCATGGAGGAACTGATCACTTGAAGGGACCAACGACTTTATTCTATTATGAATGCATGATGTTTTTTTTTTTAAAAAGATTAACTATGCGTATGCGATGGGGATAATCAAATTACATGCCCCCCATGTCCTAATGCATGAAGGAACGCGTGGTGATAGATATGCATGATGCAAATGCATGAAATGCGTGCATGAATGATCACTTGGAAAGACCAATTATTCTAAATGATTTTTTGGGGGCAATGCAACATGTGACTGATGCAGGGCCTCATTTATGTATCAGAATGAAATGCTAACAAAAGGCGTATCTTTGAATGATGACATAATTTTTGTGAAATGATGCATGCTGAAATAAGGAATGAGATGACGTATGAATGATCGATGAAACAACGGTTTTTTTATTTATTAGGATGACTAAGATGATGATTGAATGCTATGTTTTTGCATGCATCTCATGATGTTTCAAATGATGAAATGTCTACATTATTTGATGATGGTTTTTTGTGAATGAGAGTGCATGCTAAATGAGATATTCCAATGTTTATCACAATTTTTTAATTGTGCTCGGGGTTATTTTCTATTCTCTTTTTTTTAGAAAAAAAAATGTAATGCAAGAATGAACAAATGATGTTGCATGATGCAGATGCATGGAATGTGAATGATCACTTGAAAAGATTGACTATCCAAAAATGATTTTTCGGAGGCATTGCAATATGCTGATGAATAATGCAAGAAAGTGGCATTATTTTTATTTTCTTTTATTTGGAAATGATGCATGCAAGATGACTAATGCATTCGAGGTGGTTAAGAATGAAGAGCTTTTGTTTTTATTTTTGTATATTTTTGCACGAAGAGGAGTGATGAATATAGTATATTTTTTCTATATGAGTATGCAAGCTGATGCAGGTTGGGCAAATATGTAGTGTCTTTGTTTTTTGGGTTGATGATGATATGCATGTTAGTACCGTGAGAACGAGATGTATATGAAAACAAATGATTCCTTCTATGGTGATTTTTTTATTTTCTAGCAAAATATAATGCCCATGATGACGGATATGTATGAAAAATGCAAATGCATGTAGAAATAAATGTTTGATCCTAATGCAATTATTTTTATTTTTCAAAGGGTAGTGCAACATGTCTGCAGACTCTTATTTTTGATTTATTCGATGACGAATTATACAATAATAATGAAGTGATTTTTTTTATTTTATTTGGGAAAATGATACACGAACATGGAGTGGGTGCAGTTAAACTAGGATGGCAACAATGAGGGAAAATGATGCATGAATGTTATGTTTTTTTGAAATGTAATTTTCGACTTTACAAATGATGTGATGCCTACGCTATGTGATAATGATTTTGAATGATTATGTATGAATGTCAGTGCATGTTGAGATGCTCATGTTATATGACTAAAATTACTCTTTTTTGTGCGAGGAAATAAAATGCATGACACTCGCAGTGATTTTTTTTTTATGCATGGAAAAGAAAGAGTACATGATGCTTGACATGATTTTGAATATTTTTGTTGTTTTTGGAACGGGAAGACAGATGCATGAGTATTGGTGAACCAACTCGCCTTTGATTGCATGAATGAATGTGCGTGAGACGTGAATGTATGGTTTTATTCATCTCGTCGAGGAATCCAAAACTTTTTATTAAAGTATGATTGTAGGGTCTGACTTTCAAATGGTTTTTTATTATACTTGCGTCACCCACACTGTAAAAAGTTTTGTAATTCCCCAGCGCTCATTGAAATGCATGCAAAATGAGATGTTTTTATATTTATTTATGTGATATGCAAAGAAGAAGAAAAATAGGAATAGGTGCTAAAATAAAATATTTGTTTTATTTTTTCAAGAAAATGGGGGGAAAATGCACTAGTATTTGTTTGAATGCATGAATATTAAGCTCCTTTGTGTCCTAGAAGGGTTTCCTTAGGAATAGATCTAAGATTCTTTCTACTGAGTGAACCTTTCAAATGGTAGCTCTACAAGGTCCTAATAAGGTTCCTAGAGCCAACGACCCCAGTTAAGAACGCTAATCGCGACAATAGGCAAGCTATTAGAAGTGATAGCATCCTCAAAAGGGACCAAACTCTAGGTGAGACTTTCGTAACCACCGAGCTGGACGTACATCCAGAGGGCCATTACTACGCAGTCTCGTTCTAACTTAGTTTATGCTCCAGCCCGGGTATAGGACTATTCTCACGTGTGTGCAAAAGTGTAGTAGTGCAGTGTGTGAAGGAGCAAAATATCAGGAATACCCCCCAAGCTGCAAAACAAACAAACACACATACAACAATAATAGTCTTCTACCCTAGGGTTTATATACATAAAAGAATATATTTGGCAATAAAATAAAACAATAATCACATATACAAACATAATGGTCTTCTATCCTAAGGTTTACATATCATATAAAAATAATATAATATGCAAGAATAAAAGACAAAAGGATAGGGTAAAAATAAACATTAAATCAACAATTAATCCTACAACTAATTAGACTAGGCTTGACTCTCTAAAATGTCCCCAGCAGAGTCGCCAGCGGTAGCGACCGAAAAATCCGGGCGAGGATTCCTCGAAGGTTCAAAAATGAAGCCGCCACCAAAGCTTAGTTTAAGGGCAAAAATTGGAAAATCCCTTTGGAATGGATAGAGGTCCTTGAGACCAGATTAGGGTTCGGGAGTCGGTTATGCGTGGGGAAGGTATTAGCACCCCACGACATCCTTCCAAAGGAAGGTTACCTGCTAACTAGTTGTAGGAAAAAATATTAATTTCGAAAAAGTTTATTTTTACCCTTTTATTGTGAATTAAAAAGAAAGAAGAAAATTGTTATTTTATTTATGAAAATGATTATTTAGGAAAAGAATAAAAAAGGGTTTTTTATTATTGCAATTGACAGAGGTCGGCCGCCCTCTGGTCCTACGTATCTCGTGGTAGAGAATCAAATCGCACGTAGTTCTTGGTAGAAAATGTTTGTGTGTTTGGTGTTTTTTAAATATAGGGGTTGTAGGACTGTGTGATCTGTGTTGAAGGACCACTGGGGGTCTGAAGGAGCTCTGGGGCTCTGAAGGGCCGCTGAGGGCTGAAGGAGCGCTGGGGCTCTGAAGGATCACAGTTCACTTATCCTAAAACGATGACTAACCCGGTCGTACGACCGACTTAATCCCCTACTTTGAAAATAAGATTTTTGATTTTTGAAATGAAAGAAATGTGTTTGTATTTTTTTGATTTAGAAATTATTTATTTTAAATAGGGATTTTAGGACCTGATCCGTAACGGTTCATTAGTGGCCTAAAAAACAGACTAACCCGACTGTACAGTCGACTTACTCCCCTATTTATATTTTGTGGTTTTTTGTAAAAAAAAAGAATTAAGAAAGAAAGGTAACGGGAATTGTTTATTTTTGCGCTTGACAGGGGGCGTGGCCCTGCTCCTACGTATCTCCGGGTGGAGAATCAAAGGCCACGTAGTTCTAAGGTTAAAAAAAAGATTGTTTTTATTTAGGGATTTTAGGACATGATCCGTAACAGTTCATTTGTGGTCCTAAAAAGCTGACTAGTCCGACTGTACAGTCGACTTAATCCCCTATTTGTGAAAATAAGATTTTGATTTTTTGGAAGAAAATTATTTGTGTATGGAGTGATTTGATTTTATTTAAATAGGTATTTTAGGACTCTTGAGCCGTACGACCCGTTCATCCTAAGATGATGACTAACCCAGCCATGCGGCCGACTTAGTCCCCTATTTTGAGAATTTGGTTCGGGGAAAGAAGTATGTTTGTATTTATTTTAATTTAGAAATTGTTTGTTTTAAATAGGGATTTTAGGACATGATCCGTAACGGTTCATTTGTGGTCCTAAAAAGCTGACTAATCCGACTGTACAGTCGACTTAACCCCCTATTTATATTTTTGAAATTTTTATAAAATAATTTGCGTATTTAAAAAATTAATGACGACACTAACAATTAATAAAGCATAAAGTTAATAAATAAATAACTATACATATAAATAAATAAATGAATAAATAATAAATAATTATTTACGTAGATAAATAAACAATATAAATAATAAATAAGTATGTACATAAATAAACAGTATACATAATAAATAAATATATACAAAAATAAATAAACAAATTAAATAAATAAATGCAAAACTAACCTCCAGCTGATCAATGCGATCAACGCCGAAACGGACCGAGCAATCTGACCATATCAACCGCGAACCGGACTCCTATCTGGTCCGTTTTCAACCGAAAACCACCAAGTAAAGGACCTCAACGGCCATCAAAAAAAACTAAAGACGGGCTTTTAATCTAATGGACTGCAAAAGCTAGTCCAAAAGAATTAAAGACAGGCTTTTAATCTAATGGACTGCAAATGCTAGCCCAAAAGATCACTTACCCCATCAATCACCCATGTCCATAGCCTTTGCATCTCCATCTCTTTTATAGCCAAAGGCTAGGGAGTTCTTATTTCTCCCAAGCAATGTGGGACTAAAACAACATAGAAAAAGCAATTTTCGTTTTTCTCAAACCAGCCTCCGTAAAAGTGTGATTTCGGATTTTTTAACCGTTGGATCATCTTTCTTTTTTGACACAAGGTTCGTGAGACATATATCTTCAATTTCTCCGTTCGGATTGTTGAAAAAACCTCTGAGAAGAGAGAAATTGCATTTTGAGACATTCATCTTCACTTTCACCGTTCGGATCGTCGAAATGATGTCCGAAGAGAGAGAAATCACCTTTGCAAAGTAGCTGCAGTTTTGGGTACTTGGTTTATTTTTGTATTTTTGTAACTTTGGCATTCTTGGGCCAAGTCATGTACATGGACATTCTCCTTTTTTGTAATAACAATCTTTTATTGCACCTCCCCTTTTTTATTTTCTTTTGTAATTTGTATTATTTCTTATCTATTTTATTTTTTTATTTTCGTTTTTTAACTAAAGATATTGTAACAAGAAAAATAAATTAAATCTACTATGTAATTTTTTGTGTTAGCATATTTTTTTAATTTTTGTTTAACCACTAAAAAAAGTAATAACAACGCAAAATTAGTAAATTAGCGCAAAATGACCTATTCGAGGGATTAGGAATCAAATATACGCGAAAAACTTTTTTTTTGGATTTTTTTTTAATTTGCCGGACAAAATTAGGGTATGACAGCACCAACAAAGCAAAATGCGGGAACAATAAAAAATAAATGGGGCTCACCATAAATGATATCCAGCCATGTAACTGGTACCGAGCAATCAAAATCTTGTTATCTATTTCAGGCAACTCCTCGAGGCACCTGGTAAAAGCTTGGTTGTTGGGAGAAAGTTTATCAAACTCAACCTCCTTAATGGGTGGGGGAAACTGATTCTAATACAAGGGATAGTGTTTTCCACCCTTCGGAGTCCAGAAGAGCTTATTCCCAGTCTCTGCTCGGATCTGGAGGAATCTGGTTTTCCAATTTTTAGCAGAAGACTCAAAAAGTTTCAAAAAGCCTTGGCCGGATATTTGGTTGAGTGAGCACTATTGCGATTATTGATGTGCAAGTATACATAGTCAAAACCAATAATATAAGGATAAGTGAGATCGTTTCCACGATGATTGTTTTTATTAACTTCCGAGTTTTCAGGTTAGTACTTGAGTTAATGAGTAAAAATAAAAATAAAAGCAAGGTAAATTTATCATGGTGAGAACACTGAAAATTAAGCGAATTTAACAGTAAATAATAAAAAGGGTCTGGTAAAAATGGATGGTAAATTAGCCAAGACTCAGTTCAGTAATTTTTCCCCAATTGACCCGTTCCTATGAATGCTACTATTTTAGCACCTGCATGTAGAATATAAATTTGGGCTTTCCAGCCACTGTTAAACAGAATGTTGCAAAGATTCCCTTATTCCTAAGCTCTCATTAGATCAATTCTATAGTTTTTATAGCATGATTCAGAACACACTGTTGTATTGGTGTAATATTCATATCTTTACAAAGCTAGATAATATTCCTATTATGCAGACTACCATATTACCTTGTGAAATCGGTAATTGAACTCCTTCTGGTAGTCAAACCACATTGCAAGCTTCAACAAAAAGAACCTCAAAAATGGAATTTTAGCAACCAAAAATGGAGATGAACAAGGAAAAACGTGATGGAGGGTGAGATGGCGGTTGGGTCTGATTATCTGTGGGAAATTTCGTATCTAGGGTTTTGTGCAAAAAAAGGGATTGTCTTTTTAGGGCAAAAGGTTTTGTTTTAATTACTTTCTCTCTCCTATGGGCCCACAAACAATGAGTATCACCCAATAAAAGAATAAGCATCTGACCCATCGTCCACAAAAAGCTAAAATACATAAAAAAAAACGCAGGGACCACTGTGGGAGAGAGAAAAGCCTTGTCTTTTAGCGCATTTATTTTACAATTTTGCACAAGCCGAAACAGTGCTCCCGTAGCAGTGAAAATCGCACCCGATCCGGCACACTTTAAAAACACATTAATTCCAAACAAAGGGAACTAAAAGTGCCCAAAACAAATTTCAACCACTAAGATCAATAAAATTAAATTTCCTAAACAGAAACCTTAATTATTTACAAAAACTACTCTTAGATGGTCATAATTCAAATTAAAAGAGCACATATAACTCTTATTTCTAAGAGTCATCAAGCACCACTTCAAAGGGTACCCCTCCTTCAACTTGAAAAAGTAGAAGAAGAGGAGGGCCTTGGCGAAGATGCCGTAATACAAACATACGAGCTCAAAGCCTCGTATAACCGCCCAACTGTTAGGATGGAGCTGCAAGGGAGCCAAATTGAGCCAGTCAAGCACTTCTTGCTCAAAGACTGTGAACGGCAGTTGAGTGTCTCTAATACACCATTGTGTCGTACAAACACATGTGGTCGAAACGATCATCAGGTTAGACATTAAATACTCTCTTGTCGGGCTAGTAGAGTGTCGATATCCTCCGTCCTCCGTCCTTCGGTAGGTCAATCCTATGTCAACAGATGAATCAACCCAGGAATAATCGGGAGGGCGACGAACCATGATCCAATTCTTCTTTGGCTTGTGGAGAGATAACATGACCTCTTCTGGATACGCCATCGGAACACTGCCACACTCAACGTCCGAAATCTTCAATTTCTCGAAAAAAAACCTTCTTTCGCTATGCGTGTATCGTCGGCCTGCATGGTGGGGACCTCTTTGGAAACTTCCTCAAACCCTGTAGGTTGACGGAGGGGAGAGTCCACCAGCGAAGAAAATCAGGAAGAAGAAGAGGAAGACAAGACTATAGTTCGTTTCTCACGCAAAATGACACAGAGGTGAGTGGGTTCAGGCTCCATAAACAAAAATGAACTAGATAAATAATGGGGAAGAGAAAACTGAAGCCGACCACTGCACGCACGCGAGCTAAGAACGACCTCTCACGGAAATTCGGGTACAGAGGTCAGCATAATCGAGTCCCTGGGACGGTCCCCTCGTTCTACCCCAAGTAGCAACTTGAAACCGGATCCACACTCATGAAGGGGTCGAAACTAACCCTAATTCCCCCCAATTTGCTGAACAAGCAACGACTCTATAGTGGACGAAGATCTCGCCACTATCATTATTACTTTCCTAGCAGTAACTTACGCTCCAAGCAGCATAGGCCTCCAGCAGGTAGGGTTAGCTCTTTGGCCACCCAATAACCCTGGACGGACCATCTATAAATAGGGGTTCTCAACCCCAGGTTTGGCAGAGCTATTTAGCTCATAAAACTCTGTCTATTTACTCTCCTCTCTTTTTTTGACCAAAATTATTTTTCTATCCTCTCTTAAAAAGGCCTAATACTAACTTAGGCTTCAGAGTGTCTTTGCATGGGACACCTCCTGCGCGTGGAGACTCGAAGACAGC
Source organism: Astragalus membranaceus (assembly GCA_039519185.1). NCBI lineage: Eukaryota > Viridiplantae > Streptophyta > Magnoliopsida > Fabales > Fabaceae > Astragalus > Astragalus membranaceus. The sequence continues at coordinate 55,658,258 of CM076854.1, read as the reverse complement.
AACCGTCGTACCCGGAGGAGAGCCACCATGCAGGTTCAGCATCAACAATAGGTATACTAAAAAAAGAAACTAACTACTAATATAATATTATTAACCACAACTTGAACTTGATTAATTAGGATTTCTAAGTGTTCAAGTAGTTGTCATTGGAATACCAAAAAATCGTAATTATTTCTATAAATCATGGCAATTATTTCTCTAAATCATCGTGAATGGCCATCTTTTTTAGTTTAAAAATTGTTTATTTTAATGGATTTAATTTATATACGGTAGTATAAGTGGTTTACACTATCTACCGATTACATGTTGACTTATCATTGAAAACAAATTAATGAATTGGTAACCAATAATTAGTCAATTGGTTACCAACAATTCTATGAAGTGTGATTGATTGTGGTTGTAAAAACTTATACGCATATGTATATATAAATTAAAGGCTAAATAGCACTTTTGGTCCTTTATGTTTGCTCCAGATTTCACTTTGGTCCTTTATCTTTTTTTTGGTCCATTTTGGTCCCTCATGTTTCGTTTTTGTTTCATTTTGGTCCCTCACGTTAGTTTTGACTAACGGACACCACGCTGGCAGTTAATTGCTGACGTGGCGTCTCAAATTCATTAAATGACGTGGCAAAAATATATTATTTAATTTTAATGAAATTACACATCACCAATATATTATTTAATTTTAATTGTTTAAATTAAATAACAGTGAAACACCACATCACAATTAAACTATTTTTGTTTTGTTCTTCTGAAATTACACTCTCAAGTCTCAAATTCATTAACACCAACACCAACATCAAAACATCAAACCCAGAAACAGAAACAGTGAAACGACTTGCAGAAGAAAAAAATAAAAAATTCCAAAAGAACAAAATTTCCAGAAGAACAAAACAAATCTTCTTCATTGAAGATCTTCCAGCTCTTCTTCAGATCTTCTTCTTCTTCAGAAACGATTCCAGATCTTCTTCTTCAGAAACGATTTCAATCCCAAATCACGATTTCAAATCCCAAATCACGAATCAGAAGCAAAATCGAAGTAGAGGAAAACGAAAATCGAAGCAGAGGAAAACGAATCTGGGTTTATTGAAACGATAGGAACCAGAGGAAAGCGAATCTGGGTTTATTGAAACGAATCTGGGTTTATTGAAACGATGGGAACCAGAAGAACAACGAGGAAAACGAAAACGAACCTGGGTTTATTGAAACGAATGGGAACCAGAGGAAAACGATGGAAAACGAATCTGGGTTTGTGTTCTTACGTTCCAGTGAGAAGGTTCCAGTGAGAAGAGGAACGAAGGTTCCAGTGAGAAGAGGAACGAAGGTTCCAGTGAGAAGATGGAAGAGATTGATGTTGCTGGAAGAGAGATGGAAGAGATTGAAGAGGAATAATGTGTTGCTGGAAGAGAGATGGAAGAGATTGATTTGCTGGAAATTGATTTTTGTTGGAAATGGAAGAGATGGAGATTGCTGGACGATGGAAGAGATGGAGATTGCTGGAAATTGATTTAATTTTGTTTTTGTTAATTTGTTTTTTATTTAAACAAAAGAAAATGCCACGTCATTAATGAATTGAGGACGCCACGTCAGCAGTTAACTGCCAACGTGGCGTCTGTTAGTCAAAACTAACGTGAGGGACCAAAATGAAACAAAAACGAAACATGAGGGACCAAAACGGACCAAAAAAAAGATAAAGGACCAAAGTGAAATCTGAAGCAAACATAAAGGACTAAAAGTGCTATTTAGCCTAAATTAAATTTTATTTTAATTCCTCTAAAAAAATGTCCGCGGTGTTGCCGGTGTAGACACGTGAACACGTGGTTGGCTATCGAAGTAATTTTGCATCCAAACTCAAAAGGTAGTTCACCGACGCATTAAGATAGTGGCTCATGTGCGATGGAGAGCTAATGTTGTTGTTGTATGTTTGTCAAACACCTAAATTTCTGCCAAATTTAAGGACAAAATTAATAACAGCAACCAGATTTTGGATTTATTCGAATAAATAACTAATAGAAAAAGAAATGAGAGACATAAGAAAGAATGTTAAAAAGAGAAGAAACTAAAATAAAAGAGAAATGTTAGATGATAAAAAAAGAAAAGTAAGAATAACAAAACAAGACATAGTGTTAGTTGGTGCCTACAATTAAGCTTCCAGTATATTTCTTACAAAAATTATTCTTACTAAATAGCAGTGTTTTTTATAAAATGGGTAATTTTAAAAACTAATTTTAGATGTAGTGGTAATTCCTTATTCCACGTGGAATGCGTTTTTATTCCTTTTAATAAGTACTGGAGGCAGTGAGTAGTCGCTAAAGCAGATTTATAGTCAACAAAATTGGTGAAGAGTGCTATAAATAAAAGAAGAAGATAGGAAATGGCCAACTGTGACTACCTAGTTTATTCACATTGACTCTCCCTCCCTTCCCCTCTTTGAATCAAGAGACAAATGAGCTCCAAAAACAACTTGTTGTGGAATACTAGAAACTCAGTGAGCATATTGATTTTGCTGTCATGTTGTTTATTAATATTATCATCATCAGAGCCAAGAATATCAGAAGCTGGACTATACTGTGGCAGAAGCAAAGCTCCACTAAAAGCGAACTACATCCCAAGTTTCATAAAAGAAATGGAGAATCTGTCAGAGTTAGTAACAAAACACAAGTGGGGAACTCACTCTATGAAAGGATCTTCCAATATTCCTCCAATCTATGGCTTAGCACAATGCTTTAAAGATCTCTCACACACTGACTGCCTACTTTGCTATGCTGCTAGCCGCACTAAACTCCCTCGCTGCCTCCCTTCCCTCTCTGCTCGTATCTACCTTGATGGCTGCTTCTTAAGGTATGATAACTACAGCTTCTATTCTGAGGATACTGATCCTTTCAGGGATACTGTTAATTGCACCTCTCTTTTTGGTTTCCCTGTTGCTGATTCAGAGAGGTTGGAGCTTGAGAAGAGTGTTGGTAGAGTGGTGGATGGTGTTGTAAGGGATGCTGTTGTTGATGGTGGATTTGGTGTGGGTGAATTTCAAGGTGTTTATGCTTTGGCTCAGTGTTGGAACACTCTTGGGACTCATGGGTGTAGAGATTGTTTGATGAAAGCTGTGAGGGATCTCAAAGGTTGCTTGCCAAATAGAGAAGGTAGGGCATTGAATGCTGGTTGTTATTTGAGATACTCAACACATAAATTCTATCAACCTCCTCCTGCTGCTGCTACTGCTACAAATAATAATCGTAAGTATTTTCATTCTGTTAATCAATTTTCCTATTCAATTTTCATACTGAGTTTTAATTTTTCAGGAACTTTAAGAAGAAGAGGAGCTATAAATATAATAGCAGCAGTGCTAGGAATAGTTGCGGTGATAATGCTGGCTTTCTCTGCCTCTTATGCACTCTTCAAAAAGTTGTCAAACCTAAAAAAAGGTCAAACAAACTAAAAAGATTAATTTGTGAATTTTTGTGGTAAACTTTCTTATGCTGTCTGTGATTGATTATTTGTCTCGTGCATTCATTCATTCATTCATTCATTCAGAAAACGTCAATAATATTACCAAGTCGAGTTTGAATTACAAATATGAAACTCTTGAGAAGGCAACAGATTACTTCAATTCTTCAACAAAAATAGGCGAAGGAGGATCTGGTTCAGTTTTCAAAGGTATTCTCCCTAATGGAAATGTTGTTGCAGTGAAGAGATTGGTCTACAATAACAGGCAATGGGTAGATGAGTTCTTCAATGAAGTAAATTTGATTAGTGGAATTGAACACAAGAATCTTGTGAAACTATTGGGTTGTAGCATAGAAGGCCCTGAGAGCCTCCTTGTGTATGAATACATACCCAACAATAGTTTAGATAAATTTATCTTTGGTAAGCTCTCTCTCTCTCTCTCTCTCTCTAGTCTCTACATCTCTTTCTCTTTATGAAACTACACAATCCGCTTTTTATTTCTCTTTCAGAAAAGAGCAGAACTCCTCAGGTTCTAAATTGGAAACAGCGGTTTAATATAATTCTAGGAACAGCAGAAGGGCTTGGTTATCTTCATCAAGGTTGTAAGATAAGAATGATCCATAGAGATATAAAAAGCAGCAATGTTCTTCTGGATGAGAATCTGGGTCCTAAGATTGCAGATTTTGGGCTTGCTCGCTGTTTTGCTGCTGATAAAACACATTTGAGTACTGGAATTGCTGGAACACTGTGAGTCGACCCTTCATTCTCTCCTAGTAAATTAATTTCTCTAATATTTTCTTTTGTTTCTGGAGCAGAGGTTACATGGCTCCAGAGTACCTTGTCCGAGGACAACTTACAGATAAAGCAGATGTCTATAGTTTTGGAGTACTTGTTCTGGAGATTATATGTGGAAGAAGGAATAATGTCTTCAGAGAGGACTCTGGCTCACTACTACAAACTGTAAGACTGCACTGCACTGCACTGCACTGCACTGCATGTATAATCAATCATTTGGATTAAAAATAATAATTAGTTATTAGTTGGTAACTTATAGAAGAAACTAAAGTGATCGGCTTCTTGACGAATGATGACATAGGTGATGTGATGATCAATCCAACAGGCAAACTTAGAAGTGAAGTCTATCAGATCCGTTTATTTACCTACAAAAATAACAACAATATATTATTTATTAGTACCATATGAACTAAACAACAAACTTGTTTACAGAATTAGTTGACATCTGCAGGTTTGGAAACTTCACCGATCAAACACATTAGCTGAGGCACTTGATTCTTGTTTGGGAGATGATTTTCCTGAAGCTGAAGCATCAAGGGTCTTTCAAATTGCCTTGCTTTGCACACAAGCTTCTGCTTCCTTGAGGCCATCCATGCTCCAAGTTGTTGAAATGTTAAGTAATTCAAATGTCCAACTTTCCATACCAACTCAACCTCCATTTTTGAACATACACTCCACTTACTCAGCTTTGTATCCAATGCATTAAGGAACAAGATTGGACTTTCATACACTTACTCAGACTCCACTTCCTCGCATAGCGTAACTCCGATTGATTAAGGTTTTAAATTGTAATTGCGCAGACATGACTTCAAAAACCATTACGTTGCGGCCGGCAAATGCGCCCACAATTGCAGTTGCCAACCCATCGTAGAACCTGAAGAATCATTATGTTACTGGCGCAATTGTACTTGCATATAGCAATTTTAAATCATCATGAGCTTGATTGTTTACAACATATATTTCATGTCCATCCATATGTTGTTTATAGTAAGGAAAAAGTGAAAGATTAGAGGTAACAATTTCAAATTTTATCTGCAAAACTTGTGTCACATGTTTAAAAGGCCCATGGTTCACTAGCTGATCCAAGGTAGAAAGATGAGGAACAAAGTCCACTGATTTGTAGTCTCTTGATTTCTCTAGGTCACAAATTTTAAATTTATTGATGTTTCTGGGTCGTTGATTTCTGTAAAACTTGTGTCACAAATTTGTTGCTACAAATTTATCTGCAAAACTTGTGTCACAAATTTATTGCTACAAATTTATCTGCAAAACTTGTGTCACAAATTTATTGCTGATTTTGGGTTCTTGATTTCTCTATACTATTTTTTGTTCAAGATTTCTCTATACTATGAATTTAAGCACACCACTGAAACAGGGTTGTGGTGCTAGGGATTTCTCCGGTAACACCTAGACTCACTTAGGGGTGCTATGTGAGAAAGCAACCCGAAAAGGAGAGTCAGGGATTTAATCAATACAGAGAGTTATAGTTTGAGAGAGAAATTGATGATAATAGTGTGTACTTTCATTCATTGCAATGCTAGCTTATATAGCTAGGTCAAGGGTACAATCACACTTACAAAGAGAGAGAAGATTCTGCTCAGCAACAAATCTAAGGAAAGATACGGAATGAAAGATATGCAACGACTAGTACAGCTAATCCCTTCTAGAAGATAGCTAACAGCCAAACAAGGTGAATTATTGAAAACAGTAAAAGTGAAATAGTAACTAGGGTAAATAGTAAGTGATACTATCACAACCACCCCCCAACTCCCATATTATTATTTATATAACTACATTATATGCAGTGGCGAACCTAGGTTAGTCTCGGGGGTTCAGTTGAATTCCCTGGAAAAAAAAGTGTGTACTAGTACCCCTATATAAATCTTTTTTGAAACTCCTGAAATTTTAAATTTGTACTAGTATTTGCACCCAATTTTTAATAAATTTGTTTTATTATTCTCCGTAAGGGACTATTTCTAAAACTTTGTGAAGTAATTGTACCGATATCACATATTTTTACGGACTACTTCTTATTTTTAATATACTTTAGGACTTAAATAGGAAATGACGTGCAAACTTAAAGACTAATTTGGCGATTTACTTTTAAATAAATTTGGAGTTAAACAACTTGATTCCTTAATTTTAATAAATTGAGCGAGGATAATTGAAAAAAATTTAAACGATAACAAAGACTTTTTATAATGAATTTTTTGAACCCGCCGGCCTAGGGTCCGCCACTGATTATATGTATACCTGTCTAACTCTCATGTCACTTTTCCACAAATCTAAATATGATTGATCAGGACATGCTAGTCCTGCGCCATAAATCACAACTATTCTCCTCAATCGGTGCGTAGAGATGACATTGCTGCACTGGCTCTCTAATGAGGAAAATAGAGTTACTCGAATAAAAAAAGCAAAGGAGCGAACGAATACCCCGTTCCCAAGCAATTCTTAGTCCATGATACAAGGCCATGAGTTCCGCATGAAGATTGTTGGTGACTCCCAAATGACCTGAAAACCCACAAATCCAAGCACCATCTCCATTGCGAATGAGCCCTCAAAATCCTGAAGGTCCGGGATTGCCCATACTACTACCATCTACATTGAGAATAGCCAAGTTCTCTCTTGTTGGATTCCAAGTGACATATCGAGGCTCTCTGTCAGGCGCCTGAGACTTTGTAAAGCAAGATTGCAAATTGGCAGCATGATTATATATCTCCCTTTTGAGTTTGTAGAGATCAATAGGATCATTAGCAATGCAGCAGTAATCTGTTGCTCTCGATATCCACCAAACTGTTGCAATAAACAGAAATGATTGAGTACCTGATGTACCATGGTACATCCATGTAGAGGGGGAATTAAATTGAAAAAACTCAGTGTCATTGAAACCAATGGACACCCTTATATATCTGAGATAAGGCAATACAATCCCGGAGGCAATGTAGAACATCCTTTGGTTCATTGTTGCACCTGCTACAAATAGTTGTGTTATGCATACCCCTCGAGTGAAGCAAATGAGTTGTTGACAGAGAATTGTGGCAGGCTAGCCAAACGAAAAATTTGATCTTCTCTAGAGCCAGAGTTTTCCAAATCCAGTTCCAAGAGCTTAGAGGATGATTTGCAGTTACGACCCTATTATCCCTGGTGAGCCAGACATAATCTGCCCTGGTAGTGTATTTTCCATCAACTTGTCCCGAACGCAGCCATCTGAGATACTGTTCTGGAGAGAGACCTGCATGGAATTATTTGGGCCATTTTATCACTGAGGAAGGGGTCTCCACTGATCATGCCAAAATTGTAGCTGTAAGTGCTTTGCCACTGCTTGGGGACCTCAAGCAATTACGTGGTTTTTTGGGGCTAGCTGGCTACTATCGAAGGTTTGTCAGAAATTTTGGCACCAGAGCTAAGCCTTTAACTGAAATGTTAAAGAAGGATCCATTTTTTGGTCAAAAGCATCCACTCCAGCTTTCAATACTCTCAAGAATGCCTTAATCAACGCCCTTGTGCTCAAACTCCCCGATTTCACAAAGCAATTTACAGTTGAGATCGATGGCTCTAGTAAGGGAATTGGAGCTGTGTTGATACAAGATCAACATCCCATTGCTTATATAAGCAAGTCTTTAGGTCCTAAACAACAGGCACTTTTCATTTTTGAAAGGGAATTACTTGCAATCATTTATGCAATTCAAAAGTGGAGCACATACTTAGCCCATGCCCCTTTCATTATCAAGACCGACTAGAAAATAGAGTTAGTGGCCAGTTAGCGCAATTGGTACAATATGTAGTATCCAATAAACTTTTGATAAAATTAATATATTTAGTAAAACTGATGGCTATTTACGCCCCGTTTAATTGGTAAACAATGCGTACCTTAGATTTTGGGTGTCCCTTTTTCATTTCCATCACCCATTTCATTTTTTCTAAAAAAATATACTAATATCCTACTTAGTCCTTTTAAATCCAAATATTTTTATCACAAACAAATGAATAAATGTTAATAGAAAATACCAACATACAAATATTTTCTACTCAAAAACTACATATTTTTATATTCTCTCCGGAGACACGTATGAGGAGTTAAGCACACACACACACACACACACACACACACACACACACACACACATATATATATATATATATATATATAAATTTTAAGTTCTTTATTTATATTTTCTTAATTCATAATAAAACGGAAAAATAGATATTTCTAAAATTAATATTTTTTTTTCACAATTAATTGAAAGGTAACCTTTCATGTCGTGAGGTGCTAATAATCTCTCCCGCATAATCGACTCTTGTACTCAAATCTGGTTCAAAGAATCTTATCCATTTTAAAAGGGATTTATTTATGAATGTTCGTCCTATGTAATTAAACGTTGATGGTGGTTCCATTCAAGGCCACAAGGTGGATGGTATACATTCACATCTTAACTTATTTGATTTGCTGGAAAAAACTATATTAATTGGCCTATCAATTCTCGAACTTTTGCATAAACAATGGGGCATTTGTTTGGGTGACTTAAAGAGGATTCCAACGAATCTAGGTTGGAAATGAAAGATTCCTATGTTTGGTATGAGAAAAAAGAAAAGTGCATTCCAAGGAATGATGGCTAGTCCGGAAACCTTCTACCCATTTTTGTTGGAATCTGATGCCTCCCATAAATTGTGGTAATCTTTCATTCGAGAATGGTTTCACTTTTTAGCATAAAATTACATTTCTAACTCTCACTCATCCCACTCACCCACTACATTAATATATATAATTTTTTTTTACAAAATACTTTATTACAAAAGATTGTTGTAAAAAAAAAGTATTAATAATCACTTTAATTTTATACTTTTGTTTCACCTTTAATAATTTAGAAAGTTTAAATAACATGTCATATAAACACGAGTATTTTGATAATTACAATGTTTATTCTCAGGAATGTATGGTATAAACCAAACAAGTTTATAAATTGTTCAAAAGAATTGGATTCCTGAGCTTGTAACTAACCAAACATGTTTTAGAAAATACTCAGCAATCACATTTCCAATCATCGGATTCCTGAGCATGTGATTCTTTGGAATGTAATTGCTAACCGGGAAACAAACGCCCTTGAAAGATAAAAGCCAGACCTTCTCAGTCAGTCGGACTTCAATCTATTGCTTTCGAAAAACTTCATTATTCAATCTTTGAATTGCACAACAAGCGAAAGTAAATCTATGACTGAAAAATATAACAGATATAACCAACTGCAATGTAATGGTTTCTGATTACAGAATTGATTACAGAAAGACCAACACAATGATCACCGGTGAGAGTCATTTCCTAAAGACCCTCTGTTGATGTTAAAGGGTACATTTGTAAATAGGCTTTTTTAGGCTTTTGAATATTTCAAATGTATAGATGGCTTGCTGTTACAGGTAATTAGATGCTGTAACGGGCTACAACAGGTTACACTAGGAGCAAATGTATATAAGCTGTGCAAATCAGAATTTGTAAAGAAATCAATCTAGAGAACCTTGTGTATGGATCTTATCTTCTAACAGTTTACGTTAGGATAAAATGTGTTAAACTAGGAGTCATTTCCTGGACCAAATTTATCCTATCATTTGTAGTAAATCTTTGTTTATCTAATAAAAGTTTAGATTTTCCTGTCAAAAAAACCAACATAAAGATTATGTAAGCAAGAGAACATCCACGTAATCTGGACTACACTAACTGCAAGTCTGCAACCTCGCAGTGTCAAGTGTCAACTGTTCCCTGAAGCATTACAAGACCTTTTCAATGAATAAAATTTGCAACAGTCAACAATTTATCTTAAAGAAAATCAGAGAAAGGAAAATACACTCCTAAACCCGAGACAAGACTCTATTTGCTTCATTTGGCCTGTAGTTTCCAAAGAACAGTTCTGTGTTTTTATTTCAATTGAATTTGACTTCTCTTTCTTTGATTCTATTGAAGAGCAATGCTGCTTTTTACACGGCTGTTCAAAGCTTCCAGGATCCGACGACCGTTTTTTCTCCTTGGACGCTGAAAAACTAACAATTGGAACAAAGTTGGACGATTGAAGAGAATCTGTGCTTAAAAATTAAAATGCCCTTTGTAATGCTTAGTACTCCATTTATGCAACATGAATCTTCAGATTTCTTACGTTTTTCCTCTGTATCAACTTGAATACTGGAAGAATAATTTTCCACAATAGCAGATGTAACCATATTCTGAGTGACCCGGTCTGAGAAATTTGTCTTTGTTGCCATCCCAAAATCAGCGTTCAAGGAACTGGGATGGTTCTTTGAGAAAAGTTCCGTTTTGTGGGTTATTGACTCCATGGAATCAAGCTTACTAAAAAGGGGAAAATCTTTAGATTTTCTCCGTATATGGTCAAAGATTGTTTCTTCAGTTGATTTTTCATAACTTCTTGCTTCGGTTTCAGGAAAGAAAACACCTTCAGCAATGAAAGAAATTACATTGACGTCAGAAAAAAAAGCAAAAAAAAAAAGTGATTGCAAAATCACATGCTTGTAAAAAGGTGTACCTTTACCAACTATACTGCTCACGCTATTTGAGTTTTCAGCTGTGTTGTGATCATTTAAAGTAAGACAAAGGTTGATATCATCGTCTTCTGCCTTTCTGAGTTCAGAAGGCAAATTGACATCATTTTCTCCAGGAACTTTGTCATCATCATCCAAAACAATTACCTCATGACGACTGTAAGACCTTTTCTCACGGCCATGACTTCTTGCAAGAAATACCTCCACTGATGGGCAGCGAATATTACCAAATGCAGGCAAGAGAGAAAAGTTTCTGGCTTTCTCCCGTATGTGGTCAAATACAGTTTTCTCCGTGATGATTTTGTATTTGTCTTCTTCAACCTCGAGAGCACGCCCACCTTCCACACAGAATCAATAGGTGAAGGGAAGAATGTTTTTGAAAATCCTATAAGTTAATAAAATCATATCTGGAGTGCTACCTTCTAACTTTTCATCCAAGAGGTCGAAACTTGGGCTGCAAATAGAAGAGCACTATTAGGATTTCATTCTTCAAAAACCTATGCTTCAACAGCAAGAAAATAAACATTGATAGCATTTCAAGGGAAGATGAATTACATGGAATCACTTCCCTCCCTGTCCTTGCTCCAAGTGCTTGGTTCTTTCTCCGGTATATAGGGTACATTTATGCTGTCATCATGGATGACAAATATCTCTTCAGGTGGAGGAAAAGAAGCCTGCTTCCTGTTTCTTTTTAAAATCACACTTGAATTGATCTCTTTTTTAAGGAAAAGCTTGTGGTGGACATCAATACCAACTGTAGGATCGAAACTGAGGAGTTGAGTTACAAATTCTACAATGTAGATGAACTATATTGGTGAAGATTTATAATTTAGAGATATATTAACCGCATCTTACTATATTCCCCAAATACAAAATCGGCTTTGATAGTCTGCTTCCCTTGTGAGATGGGCACAAGAACTGTTGCACTGTATGGGCTGCAATAAGAAGAATCATGATCCCATCCTAAGATGTGTCGGAAAAAAAAAGTAGGAAGCAGAAGAGCATCTGACAATAAGACAGTGAGATGAGATATAATTTAATCATCTAAATCGAGAGTTTGGATCCTCAAAAGTACTAGAGAGAGTGACACAAACAAAAGATAATAACATTTATTACATTTATTATTATATTGTATGTGTCACTCTCTCTCGTAGTTTGTCTCACAAGTACTTGTGTGGATCCAAACTCCTAAATCTAAATGCAACCAACCCAAACTGTATTCGTAATATATGTAGTAATCAAAACTGTTTAGTGTTTACAATATCCACTCAATAAGATATCATACATTATTACAACATGCAAGCAAACAAATTCTCAAGCATTTTACAAGTGGAATGCTCTAAAAAATAAAGCCAAGGTTTAATTTCATGCACCTCGAGAATTGATCAACCCTGCAGCAACAATTTGCAAAACATCAAAATGTGAGTAGATGAGGAAAGAAAAATTTGTGCAAATAGTTTCCACAATACTAATGAGTCAAACCATCAAGGACACATGTTTGACAGAAGTTGGTGTACACTATCAAGTCATAAAATCTGAACTTTTAAGTCATCATCACCTAATTTTTTCATGAAAGAGAATTTTGTTGTCTTCTTCCGAACCAATGATCTGTGACAAAGAAATTTGGGCAACTAATTATAATTATTAAATGCTTAATAGTTTCCTTAGAGAAAAATCAGATAACACCCCATATCAGCATAATGTCTTTTAGCCGACTGGCCTGATTGTGATATCCTAGTCAACGTTACTACTAGCTTGGAAATTCCTTGTGTATGGCTTTCTATTTCTGCAAGCTGCACATCAACTTTTGGAGGTAGCGATAGGAGAGAATCCTTAATATGGTTACCAAATGGGTTACTTTCTACCAGTCACTATCTCTAGTTTCCTTGGGTCAGCTTCAGCGAGTGCTTCAAACGATTTAATTTGCATTGAATGCAGTGCCTGGAAAGAACAACAGATTAAGAAAATCAAGCGATTGAACGATATATACAATTAGCAATTATTTACGGTATTAATAACATCAAAAAATCAATTAACCTTACCTTTGCTGTAACCATCCCAATTCCAGGTAACTGTTTTAAAAGGTATGGACTTTCATCCCAAAGTTTCTGGTCAAATGATTTGGCTAGAAGGGCTGAATTCAAAGCTCCTTTATAATTCCTTTTATGAACAAAATAGTCTTTCATGCATTTTGCAATTCTACATCCATTTGAGCATATAGAATTCATGTCCTGTAGCATAAAGTTGACTTTATTACCAAGACTCAAGATTTTTTTCTGGGTAGTTAAGAATTAAATATGTTGACCTGTAGCAAAAAATACTGATGTTACAATGCCACACCTGAATTAGAGATAGGTCACGGATTAAAGGATCACCAGTGAAACAGTCATTTGCTAAGATAAATATCTTTTCTTCTCTTGTTTGAATGCGCTTTTTCTTTTTCCCTTTATCTCCAAGAATGTGGAAACGAAGCCGGCCATCTTTGTCAGCATTGATCTCGTTTAATATCTTCTTCTCATTGCGCCTGAGCTGTATCCCTTTATTTTCCAGATAATAACAATATCAATAATTAATGCAGAAACAGCATGGCCTAACATAAAAAAGGTGCAACACATATATCCGCACAAGCAATTTCTTCTGCATAGCACACAACATGAAGTGCATCTTCTAAACTGCAGTTTTCTGGAGTCTGCATTATATGCTTCATTGTGTCAAATCTCAAATAGTACTTTGTCATTAACCTTCCAGGATCTAAGGCAGAAACAGAAAAATATCAGTGACCAGTTAGGATTTAAACTATTCACAAATACATCAGGATTACTAATTATTCTAGGATTCTTGAATATATACATACCTAATGGTCTCAAGAGGAATCCATCTTCATCAACCCAGACCATTTGATACTGTGATAACTCGTTAACTTTCTGAACACAAATCTCTGCGGTAACTTAGCATTAGCATCAATAATTTGAGGGAAACAGTAGTAGAAACTGTGTTGGAGAAAGAGAAATGGATATAGTAGGAAATAGAAAGTTAAAAAGACAACTTGATGATGACAATTGTACCTTGCACATGCTTCTCTAAATGGCCGTCAGAAATTCCTTTCTCAATTGCGTAGTTCTTGGGGTTCTTGTGCATTAAAAAATTCTTCAGATGGGATGGATAAAAGCTAAGACAAACCTAAGAGAAATCTTTGCTCACTTACCCTTTTCATTCTAACATACAAGTATGAGCATTTCATCCATTCAATTGCTTTTGTGATATCAGATACTGTCAGTTGAACGATTTCCGCAAGTAAATGCTCCGTCACACATGAAAGCAGTCTATACTAAACCAAAATCAATTATCTGAACAGGATAAATGCACGATTTTCAAAGAATATGTGCAATATTCAAGCACAATATACTTTTTGCAACAAAGAAAGAGACAGTCTTACTGTGACCACTTCACACCCATTTAAGAGATTCTCATACAAATGAACCTGGAGTGTAAAAATATGTAAGAGAAATAAGAGCACATTTGAAAGATCAGACTTCGTAACCAAAATTGGAGAACTTGGGACTGTAAAAGTAAAAAAGCATCCTGAAGGCCAGTGCCCATAAAAGATAGAAAATCAGGGAGAGAGGAGAGGAGTAGGAAATATATCTTCAAGTAACATAGTTCACCGTTTCTCTCCTTGTCATGATTATAACCAAGCCTGTATCATCAAATGGTGGTCGGCCTGCCCTTCCGCACATCTGTACAATAAAAAGTTTAGCCCAAATGTAATAGAGTAGAAGAGATAGAGTAGTTAGTTTACAGTTCGTTTTGTACAGCTGTCAATTTGTATATTCTTTAATGAAAAAGATGAGCTCAAGAGCTCTACAATGGAGGAAACAAGAAACTAAAACCAGAGTCCTAGACTCCTATCCCAAAGAGAGAATCTCTCCTAACCAATTCATTAACAAACTTCACAATACCCTTCACTCGCCTACCCTCTACCTATTTATATTGGTTGCATCCCCATACAGAATCCCACTTTGCTGAACAACATTTCTTTTTCTCTTTGTTTTTGGAGTAACTCCAATTGGTATAATTCAGCCCAACGTGTAAGTGCATGCCAGAGAGGGAAATGTCTACTTAAGAAATTTCAACTAATCCAAGTTCCCAACAAAGGACTTGGTGCAACCTATCACTTCCTTGGTACTGCATCTTGAACCCCATTTAGATATGTTAAGTTACTGAACCATAAATCCAACCAATCTCTTTTCCCCATTCATTATTCTCTTCATACCCACAATTAATTACATGAATGGCCTCCTTGATCAGCGTTGAAGGATCTGTAGACTCGGGATCTGTTGTTCCTCATCACTAAAACGCACCTGTAGTTGAATTGGTGGGCAATGGTGATCATCAAATAGGAAGCTAGCCACCTTACCCTCAAACAATGATGCATCATATAGCTGCTCTAAGCAAGGATTATATGAAGGAGTTTTAGAAACGTTGGGCCTCGTTGGAAATGAAGATATCTTAGATAAAAGAAGGAAGGGATTGTGTTTCACTTGTGATGAAAAATACTCCCCTTTATTTGACTTCATTAGTAGAGCACTTAAAGTTGGAGGTGGAACCCACAGTACCCTATTTGGAAAAGGTGGGAAATAGTAGAAAAATAAAAACTAGTGGAATATGCAGGAATGTTAAGGTGGTGCTTCAAGGGGTGGAATTCAGACATGATCTCTATAGATTTGCACTGGAGGGGAAAGATATCATGTTGGGAATAGAGTGGTTGGAGGGATTAGGGAATATCAAGGCCAATTTTAAACATATGGTAATCACAATTAAGAAGGATGGGAGGAAGTACACCTTAAAAGGGGATGCTACTTTGTCTAAAGGGGAGGTTTCGGCTAAACTCATACTGAATGACGTGGAAGACAGCAAAGAGGGGTACTTGGTGGAATGCAGAATGACCCGAGCATAACTAGAGTTACAACAACAGGCTGTTACAAGAGGTATATTGGAGGAGTTTGAGGGGGTATTCGAGAAAAGTGTAGGGCTACCATCCAATCGGAGACAAGACCATTCTATCGTGTTGAAGGAAGGGGATCAAATCCCTAATTTGAGACCCTACAGATATCCCCATGTTCAAATAAATGAGATAGAAAAATTGGTGATTGATACGCTCAAAAGTGCAATTTTGGTTGTGAACAAGAAAAAGTGCAATTTTGCACAAAAAAAAGCGGAGTATCTAAGCCATATCGTCTCGATCGAGAGGTTTTCAGCCGACCCTCAGAAGTTGGTCACCATGCACAATTGGCCTAGACTAAAGGAAATCAAAGGGCTGCAAGGATTTTTGGGTCTCACCGATTATTAACGGGGTTTCGTAAAAGGCTACAGTATTGTTGCGTGCCCACTCAAAGTTCTGTTAAAGAAAGACTAGTTCAAGTGGTCACACGAAGGTGAAAGGGTTTTCAATCAACTCAAAATAGCAATGTCGTCGGTACCTATCTTAGCAACGAATTTATTCAGGAAATGGGCGCATCCAGCGAAGGTGTAGGGGCAAAGTTGTTGTAGGAGGACAGACCAGTTGCATATGTCAGCCAGCAATTATCATCGAGAGCGCAACAGAACTCTGCGTAAGAACGAGAACTAATAGTCATTGTGTTGCCTGTTCAAAAGTGGTGTTATTACTTGCTGGGGAGGCCATTTATTATACGCACGGATCAAGAAAGCCGTAACTTCCTAATTGTCATCAGGAGATTGGGTGTATCAGAACGAAGCTCTCTATAAGTGGAGTTCCTTGTCTAAGAAGCAAAATATAAAGCTTAACCTAAGGTATTATGGGCCTTTCCAAGTGGAAGAACTAATTGGTGCAGTGGCTTACTGAATTACCTTACCAGAGATTTGCAGGATCTCCATCTAGTCTTCCATGTTGGCAAGTTAAAGAAGGCAATCCCATCTACCTACATGGCATAACCACTACCTGAAGATCTCACGGACATTGGGAGCTTCAACCTAGCATCAAAGATATGGTGAACTTGCACTATAATTAAGGCGACATGGTAGAAGTGTTGGTGAAATTGAAGTGGACAAACTCATGGAAAGACGTGGACAAACTACAACAGCTATTCCCCGAGTTTCTCCTTGAGGACAAGGTGCAAGTCTAAGGGGGGAGTATTGATAGGAGGCCTATGGTAAAAAGTTTTTTTGTGAGGAGAAATAGGGAGGGAAAGTGTAACTAATTGTAACTGAATGCAACCAGCAAGAATAACAGATTTGTTTGTAATAGGAAGACTATAATTAGGAGGATAGAGAGTTAGGTAGACTTACCTTGAGAGTCAGATTGTTGTACGCGCAACTCTTACATGTATAATTGTATATATGAAAGAAGTCCCTCACATATGACTTCCAGATAGCACACACATTGATATTAAGAGCCAAAAGGGTAAACCTGTCATTTGGAGGGTTTATGACAGGAGAAATACGAAGAACAAATAATATAATATTTAATAGGTGGTTATTGGCAGTTATTGGTGTGTTAGTTTATATTTGAATAGTTAGTTATGTGGCTTGGTGTGGCTTTGATTATAAATATGTTGGTTGTCTTTTAGGAAGTTATGTTTTGGAAGTTATTTGTAAGGTTTGGCCAGAAGTTATAACTTCTGAGAAGAGCATTGCTCTTGGGCGGTTTCCTTCGGTTACCTTGTAATCTCTACTATTATTATCAATACAAAATCGCATTTCCTTCTCATTTTCCCTTAATCATACATCTGCCGTTGTTACTGTTATTGTTTCTTTGTTCTGGTTTGCATCACTTCCGAAGTACAGCCATAAATGTAATGTAATCATTAATGGTTTTCAAGATAGGGATATCATTATCTCAGGTAGTTATTTTGTACTATTGAGACTAGGGTCTAGCCCCTATTACATGGTGATGATATATCTTTAGTACTTATGGGTTAGAGTACCTCAATTGCTCTATAGTTAATACATACTTTTTCTATTAAAAAAAGGCTACTAAAATGTATAGGCTATGTGGACTAAGAGACAGAGAGTAAAGTAACTAAAACAAAACGCACATCTCAATCCAAGGACTATTGCATAAATTTAAAATAGTAACCAAAGAAATATTTTTAGATCACCAAATAAATACTCTATTGCTAGAGTTTATTGACAATGCCATACTTCTATCCAAGATTCAAGTTAAACATAGACTGATGAAATTAATAATTGCTAATATCACTAGCCATTTTGAGATATATATATATAACAAAATTGTGAGGTATCTTAGAAAGCAAGCAAACCTGTAATAAAGTAGAGCGGTCATATTCCATGTAAAGACCCTTTTCCTTGTTGCTGGAAATGATGAATATTTCAGCAAGTCAATTAGTAAAGAGAGGAGGCTCAGATTAGGCTTATAAAGATAGTACAATGAAGTGCATGAAATTTTTTAAAAGGTGCAACATACTAGTGCTGTGTTGATTTAATACCCACTGTATGCGCTGGTAGGTTGATTCCATGGGCTAAGGTATTTGTAGTACAAAGTACTTGGATGTCACCTCTGAGAAAAAGGCCTTCCACAATATTGCGATCTTTAAGACAAAGCCCACCATTGTGATAACCAACTGCAAGAAAAGTCATTTTCTAGAAGTCAGTATGTCGGATAAAAATCTGCTGTCCCAACATTTCAATCTCATACTCTGTCCTACCAATTAAACTTTGCCAACTCGTCGGACATTCCTTGTCACACTTAACCATACGTAAATTGTTAATAAGCGAAAATCGTGAACGTATCCTTTGTCTTGACAAAATGTTTTCTTACGCTCCTTCTGTTGCCGCCATTGTCAACAGAAGCAAGTACGCTTTTTCAATGCCATGCCTGAGCGCCCCTTTTTCCGCCACCTACCCACAGCTCCGTCGCACCTCCTCCACTCGCATGGAAGAATCACTAATTATTCCAAAGTAAAAATCATGAAGATTTAGATTTTAAATAGTTTCTCTACTCTTATTTCACTAGTCTTTTGCGGCTGGGCCTTAATCTGCGCTTGCGAGAGAACCATGTGTTGAAGTGCAGTTGATCCCATGCCTTTTTGCCAATAACCCAATCTCTTTATTTTTTCCTTTAGTTAAATACTTTAGCTTTTAACTTTTGCTGAGAAGACGTTTAAATAAAAGTAACAAGTGGATGATGTAGATCCACAATAATGACAGGAATAAGGGAGCGTTCAACCACGTTTTGGGCTAGCAGCGGCGAAACCCCGGCACCCTGATGGTAGCAGCAAGGGGCGTTCTTGAAGAAGGAAACATTCTGTAAACAAAAAACGTTCACAAGATTTTTGGCCATTAATAGTTGACGCTAAAGTTAAGTGTGACATGGAATTATAAATGAGTTGGCAAAATTTTATTGGTAAGACCGAGTGTGAGACGGAATTGTTGAGACATAGGATTCTCATCCCAGTAACTCACACATTAACCAATTTTAAATTCTAAGGTGTGTAAATGTGATTGCAGTCCCTGGCATTGTAATTTTGCAAAAACAAGATTTAGGTTTCTAGCATACCACCATTAAGAATATATGATTGCATTTGTTTGTCACTGAGTGAAAGCGAAGCCTCCCTCAGCCGATCTTGCTGTTCTCTGTTCTTAATGAATGGATTTGATTGACCAAAAGTCATGACAATTTGAGAGAGTCGCTGAGCTGCTTCTTGAGCTCCTTTTCTTGTTGAACAAAATACAAGCACAGATTTCTCTCTAGAGTATTGCATGAGAATATCTGAAATCAGTTGTACATATACAATGGTGATTTTTCTCTGTATGTTAACACCAGAGAACCGTTACAAACAATAAAGCAGTTAACTTGTAAGCTGAAGTACACTGCTTACCTAAAATATAGTTTTGAAGGCGCTGCACAGTAGTTTAAATCATAAATTAAGATAAATTTAATTGATAAAATGGATTATTCATAAGAAGTCATAGAAGAAACAATCAACATTTTTTTGAGGGAAAAGAAACAATCAACATCAATACAAACTGAAGTTAGTCAATTTTCAACTAACCTTCTCGAATAGAAAGTCATTCTTGGCTGGGGCATAGCCTGCATAAATTTAGTAGTAGACAATAATAAACGTTTTTAAACTACTACCAGGACTACAGGTCAAGAGCCCAAGACACTGAATAAATTCAACAAAAAATAAAAACTTCATATATTCAAATTAGGAGACTTTTTTTATGCCATCTTTTTTCCCTGATAAAAACCCATCCAACTTGATGGTTTAGATATTCATTAATGAATGAGAGATGATATGAAACTAATGTGATTATGATTATGTTCAATTTTATTAGCGTACCAAAAACCTTGGTTGTCAGCTTTACGGGCCTCATTTCTTCTCCAAACCTGTGAACATTCATAAACAAAGACATTTATGGATATAGACTTACAGCATTATAGCACAACGTCATATAAGTATGGGGAATGGAAAAACCTTTTGATGCCTTGGTGAGGAACCTTGAGCCATTTAGCTGCAATAGTGCGTATATTGCATGAAAATCTTGCCAAAGTTGTTGACATATTAATATTATTTAACTTACATAACTCTTGTTACACCATGGATTAAAATAAAAAATTACCTAGATCCTCGATATTTGGAATTGTTGCAGACAAAGCAAGGAAGCGGACCTGAGCCAGAGGATTTAATTTCATTTTTGGATTGGAAGAAACAATTTTAACTCTACTAACAATTGCTTCCAGTGCAGCTCCACGTGGCTCATTCAACAGATGAACTTCATCAATTAGTAAAAGTGCTATGTCACTGAAAAAGCTCAAGCCACCACTTTCTATACCATATCTCGACACTGCATCAAATTTCTATTCATTGGAAAATAAAGTTTAGCGATCTCCTAGAGTCAATGAGTCATTCATAGCATTTAAATGTGTGCATGTCAGTCTGCAAGGATAAAAAGACGTTTCTTGTGGTTTTAGGGATTGGGGAATATGTGCATAAACACCATAATACAATATTGAAATCTATATCCACTTAATATTTAGAGAAGAAATAAAAAAGTGAAGTAGGCTAAAGACTAAGTTGTCTTGGTCTACTTATGTTTCCATATAAGCTTCATTTGATACCGACCTCTGGAGTAGTCAGAATGATGTCTGCTTCATGTATAGTCCTTGGAGTATAAGATTCATTGTCACCTGTCAGCTCCAGGCAATTTATCCCCCATGGTCCAAACTTCTGATTCCAATCACGGAGCTTTTCCTGAATTAATGCTTTAGATGGGGCTATATAAATCTTGACACCATGTGAGAAGATCAAGGTACCAATAATTAGTTCATGACACATGATAATTGTAATGCTTATCAAGTTGTATGTTTCATATGACTCAGTTATTCACCATGCAGAAGGTTGGTTTATTGTTAATGTGCACCAATACACAATATGAGCCCTTTTTATCTCTCCATGATCACGAACCTGGAGAGAAGCCTCAATATGCAAAGCTCAAAGAGTACTGTTTTACCACTCCCAGTTGGAGCAGATATAACCATGTTTACATCGGAGTGGAAACAGATAGGAAAGCATTCACTCTGCAGTGAATTAAAATATCTGTATGCCACATAAGATAAATAGAACGTTCACTATGCAAATAATAACAACCCTTGGGAGATCACTTTAGGTGCATATTCTTTTCTAAACCAAGACTATCAGTGGTTTGAAATTGTGGAGCCAAATCATCTTTATTTAATATCACAACTATAGAACAATTTATACAAATTTATAGAAGATAATGCGATACAGTTTATAAGAACTTCAGTGCAATTAAGCTTATCTGTAACAGCAACTTATTATATCTTTCACATAAAAAAAGGAAAGAAAAAAAAAAGTACCTGAAGCTAAAACATGATCGAAAAAGTGCAGGCAAATCGAACACGGACTTCAAAGAATATGAATCCATAATTGGGATGCTGAATTAACGAAACAATAAATGGTGGTGAACAGAGAATCAGTATGAAATCAGCAAAATTGAGGAAACATAAACAAGCAAATAAGATATTACACTGCTTATCCCAACTAACTTCCAGACAATAGTGATGCACAATAAAATGCCAACACTAACCATGACAGTAATCTTGACAAAAAACGACAAAATGAAGGTCAATTTCAAAATTGGAAAATCAAATTTTAAAAAATAAACATGAAAAGAATTCCATGGAATATTGTTGCAAATTAATTTGATTAATCAACCAATACCTCTAAATCTCAGTTGACACGTTATCTATAAAAACAATTATCACCAAATCTAATGCTAAAAAATATTCGCAATCTGATAATTCGCGAAAAAGAAAAATGCCTTCAATAAATCCGCCACAAGTTATCGGATACAATTAAACTCATGGCAACTGTAACAAAATGGAAGCAAAAGCAAATCGGAGAAACTGCTAACTCCAATATACTCTGAAATTCATTTTTTATAGAATTTTTGCTTCTTCGTAATCCGAATTTGACAATACTAAAAGAGAGCAAAAATTATTTCGATGCAGAAGATTTCGTGAAGACGGACTCAAAAGTATCGCAACAAATGCTGGATTCGGCAAATCTGAGATTCTACGGAGTAATAAAGCATCAAATACACAGGCCAAAACACACTCTCAGTTGAAATGCAAATAGAAAACGAGAATGCGTTGAAGGGGAAAGAAAGTCAAAACACATCAGAAGAAAAATTTATATTAAAAAATTGTGAAACGAGGTTTTGATGCGGAGAGAGCGAGAGAAAACCTGAGAGAGGAAGAGGATACAGAAGGATTCCTCAAACTATTGAGAGAAAGCCGAGAGGAAGAAACTGCAGTACGGCG
The DNA here is from genome assembly GCA_039519185.1 of Astragalus membranaceus. Lineage (NCBI taxonomy): Eukaryota > Viridiplantae > Streptophyta > Magnoliopsida > Fabales > Fabaceae > Astragalus > Astragalus membranaceus. Next base: position 55,635,649 of record CM076854.1, on the reverse strand, counting down.
AGGGAGCTCTGGATTGAGTGTGTAATAAATAAACAGAAAATTCAAAATTGAATGGGGGATGGTATTTATAGTTTGATGGAGCCCTCTTCTTCCCGGGAAAACCACGGTCCGCGGGGCTTCTTGTGTCCGCTTTTTTTTTTTTTTTATGTAAACTTCAACCTTCATTGGATGAAAAAAGAGTCATTACAAAGGACTAGGACATGCACCCGTGCACGGAGGGTAACAATGACGCGGCTAAGTTAATTCACAAAAAATGGCTGTATACTATTGGTGTTACAACATAGAATAAAAAAGGAGTAAGAAGAAGTGGCACAAAATGATATTTTGAATATTTGAACGGTTAAATTTTTTTCAAATACCGAAGTGTCTCAAAACACGCTGATTAGCATCACACTTTATGTATTTTGTAACGAAATTATATTTTTTCCCACTAAACTGGTTAGAGGTACAAATTTTGCATATTTGAATTGTTGGGTTTTTTGGGAACACTAAAGCAAAAAAATACACATTATTGTGAATACTGAAGCATCCCAAAACATACTACTTAGCATTGTACTTTACTCATTTCGTTATGATTTTTTTCCACCAAACAGGTTACTGATTTGTCACGAAATTTTGAAGCATCCCAAAATATACTACTTAGCATTGTACTTTACTCATTTTGTTATGATTTTTTTTTCACCAAACAGGTTACTGAGGAACAAACTTTACATAATTTATCACGAAATTTATTTTCATTTTTCACCTATTCGATTATCGAGGAACAAACCTAATATATTTATAGAACAAATTTTTTCCTAAATTTTTATGTATTCCAAAAAAAATGAAAAAAAGAAGAAGAGGGGGTAGGGGGGAGGGGGGTAAGGGGGGAGGGGTGTTTTTGGCGTTCAATTGGTGTAAAGTAGATAGTGTATTAATATATAGAGTTAGCATTGTACTTTACTCATTTTGTTATGATTT